>JAVJAQ010005116.1:0-10083 GCA_032362365.1 Zygogramma bicolorata | reverse complement strand
CTTAGGATGGCGACATTCTGTATGTTCCAATTCTTTCATTGTATGGTTCTATGCAAAAAGATGGGTATCGTAGCAACGTTCTTGTTTTTAATGTAACATGTTATGAATTGTCTATCCTTTGCATAATATGGTTATTTGCAAATACCAAATGAAATGGAAAAATTTTCCCAATCAAGCTCAGTTTTTATCATGACATCCATATCAAATCTTCAGCATTAACTGTATACCAACAAGATAACAATGTTCAGCAAGACTCACTCACTCTGGTTAGGTTATCTGAAGTACTTAGCAATATCTGGGCCCATAACCTGTTGAATGTTAGATTCTAACACCAGAGATTTTCAGCAAAAGCACAGTGGAGAATACCAAGAGCCTTTTATTGAACAATCGTAGAAGATTCGAAAAACTTATTGACGTTTCTCTTTTCCTGAACTTCAAAAAACTGTTTACTCAAAAACAAAAACAACTCAGATCAAATATACACAGTCGACAAACAAGAAGACAAAACAAACAGATACGTTATTTTGAACACTCAACATTAACAAACGAGTACCTCCTGATTTGCCATTAGACATAGTACGCACAGGAAGGAGTTCAACTAAGACCAGGCCGCTGACGATGACTGCCGCAGATGCAGCCGAAAGCTCCGGAACTCAAAATTCCAGGACACGGCCCTCATGCCCGAAAAACTTGCGATGTATCAACACCCCATTTTGACTTCTCGAGATTTTTAATCGATTACACAATCAAATTGAAATAGAGAATGATAATTTTCAATTTTTCCTGGTTTCCCTTCAGATATGTTGATTTCCTCTTGATCAGGGCCGAACAAATCATGCTTTTTCACGTTTTTTATTTATGGGGTTTTCGAAGTAACATTTGTTTTTGTTCTCAACTAATAATCAATTGAAATTAATTAAAAATAGCGCTTTTTTTAATTTTTGGCGATCTCACTCATACACAGTAGAAAACAATACTGATTATCTACCGAGAAGAATTGAAACCCTTTACGTATGTATGTTACTGTGTATATTTATTGCCTAGGGAAAATGGGTCACGCCTATTCTGATCTAATTGGGGAAATTCGAATACATTTTGCTTTGAAGTTATGCAACTAACATTGATAAGAAATTTAAGCTGGAGTAAACGAAAATTCCGAGAAATGCACTCTCAATAGCGCTACCAGTACAAGCATTGTCTAAGGATTAGACAATGGTAAAAGCATCTAATTTACAGAAGAAAACTTCTCAGAAAGTATGATGGATTGAGGGCCGGTGTTTTAATTTCCTGCTGAAACTTGACAGTTCTCGACAGCCAATCGAAGGGCTTGGCCGAGACATTCGATTGGCTGTTTAAGATTTAGCTGACAGTCAATTTCGCTAACAGTGCATTGAAAAACTCTCCCCTAAATATTCTGTCAGAGCGTATATTTAAAGCGTAGCCAAAAAATGCTTCGTTTCGAAAATACGACGTGTTGAAGTAAGAAGAAAACGGTAAGAAATATGGAAGTCAATAGCCGATGTGAATGAAAATAATTTTTATTCTAAAAGCCGATGTATTGTTCCTCTGTTCGAATTTGATGTTTTCTGAGTTTACAGTTTTCCTGAAAATAATTTCAACATATATCTTTAGTTCACCAAGCTCAATCGACCAAAATGCGTGCATTTCCATAATTCTCAAAATTTTGCTTTCAACCAAACGCTTTCGTGTATAATAATTCAAGATAAATTCCCTTGACCTGCGGTCACGGTATTTTACCAAATTATCATACACTCAAGTCATTTGCTGAGCTAAATTTCGAAAAGCATGAAAGTGCAGAACACATTTTAACCGATTAAACTTGGTGCACTCATAAGCCGAAACTGTTTTAATTCTGCCCGATAATATTTTCGAAGCAAAGAGTTGGTTGTATTGAGTTTCCGACCCTTCCTTCAATAGTCTCGTTTTTAATAACACTCATCATGTTCAAGGCACCTCTACTAATGTGCAGACTCCTTACTAAAATTATATTGTTTCGACTTGAAAAGGTACGATACAGTATTATTGCATATTATGTCCAAAATATTTTCTTTCCCCGTAGCCCAAAGGTCAGCAGAACTTCCGAATAACTGTGAAGCATATACCCGATAAAAGGAACCGAAAATATCGAAATTGGACTGATAGGAGGTTACATTCTGAGTTATCATTTCGATTGACGGAGCTGGAAAGGGTCTAACGTCGCCATCTTAAAAAAATACGATTCGTTCAATATCTGCTAACAAAGGCATTATTTATATTTCATTTTATATATTCCAGTCGATTTAATTCGACAGACTTTTTCAGTATTACCGGATAGAATTAGGATTTGGACCAGTCAGTTCCATTCTGAATGACGAATAGCATTCCTTTGTTGTTCAATTTCACTACTTCTTCCGGCAATCGTGACGGGCCCCCAATGCTAATATTTTCCATAAATGTGCCAATCTCTGATAAACTGATAAAATATTCTTTCGAATCTGTATTATTCATATTCCGTTATTGCTACATTAAACCATTCGAAAGGAAAATGACGCATCTTCTACGAATCATATTATTTACCTATATCCTTATCACGTCAAATCTTATCAGGCGATTTTCCACCATTGCGGTAGGATGTAACGTGTGGATGTAATGATTTAATTCAGCTTGCTTGAAATGTTGGAGTTGATTTTATGGAATGGGTTTTCACGTGTTCAGTTTATTGTTTGTGATTTTTATAATTCTTCAAAAATTACCGCTAGGTAAGTTATATATTTGTTATCTGTTAATCCGGTTTATATTCTGTGGAAATAGTATAAAAAAAACGATTTAAAATTTCTTTCTCGAGTGTCATATCAGATGTTTTCAAATCATTTCTATTAATCCGATGATGTTTAAAGAGTGTGAATATCAATATCCATCAGTTGCTAAATGAATTCAATAGTGCAACCCCTTTGATTGGTTGTTTCGGGAGGGTTGAATAGTATAGTGTAGCCGCTGAAAAGATAGAATGATCACGTGAACGGCACGCATTCTTTGAATGTTCCTTTCCCCAATGATACAAGTCCAATTTACACCACTCAACAAAAACGTCGCCGCGTCGTTCTCCCATCAACTCTTGGGATGCTTTTTTATAAGTGTTCATTATTACACATTTTTCCTCTACAGTTAAATGTCTTTTTTTTATCTTTTTCTTGGAGGTGAAAGAGTGTTTCCATCCATAATATTTAATTAACGTAACACACGTAAATACAAAGCACAAATGAGTACAGTACAGTGTAAACAGTCCTTCATTTATTTCAGTTTAGAAGGCGTGGCTATGCAGGCATTCACTGTTCACGCGTCTTTGAACTCTATCTTTTGAACAGCCCGACTATAGTACCAAATTAATGCCAAGTTTTTGTTCTCGCTACACATGGCGGGTGTTCTCGAATTCTCTCAATTACCCTGAATACCCTGAAATTCCATGCCTCTAACGCCCGTTTATTTAACAAAGTTGAAGAAATGGTACTCCTGGAGATACCAACTGGTAGAACGCACGTCAGGTGCAAGTTATTTATGTATGATGTTGTCAGGGCAATTGAACAACATCTATCGAAAAGAGATTCAACTTTTACACCAAAAGTTTGAATCATAGCTCTCATAATTATTGTCACCTGTGAATATCATACGATTCACTTATAAAGATTTCAAACATTTTTTGATGTACATCTCAATCGTTATTTTACGTCCAATTTCGAAGGTGAAGTCAAAATTACAGAAAAGAGGGAAAACTTTTTTTCCGTTCATAAAAATAAAATATGGAAATGAATTGAGAATAAAATCGATATATACAAATTCATGAAAGGTAAAGCTCTGGCTTTGTTCCTATGGCTTGTTACAAAAAACTTCCTTTAGTTATCCATCAACAACAGAGGACTTCGGTCCAAGTTGCCGACCTGAAATATTCGTGAAAATGTCTACCAACAGGAAAATGGAATGTTGCAATAACTACTTTTTGGATAGGTTCGTTTTGATCAACACTAACTCAAAAAAAGTAGCACCCCCCGCCTCACGTCATTTCTTACGAACCGCCGCCAGAACGGCCATTTGCCGAACCAATAACCATGAAACGTGACATTCCTCAATACAACAGACAATCGAACTAAGAACTTCTCGGTCATGAATTGAGCTCGCAACTTTTGGGCCAACTTCCTTACCCTTGAAATATCCATGAAATCAGGAATAAATAAAATTGTTGAATAAATGACAAAAAAAATACCATAACAAATATATAACTCGATTGAATTAGGAGTATTTTGATGTTTTTGTTACTAGTTGAGGAATTACAGTCTTTAATTTTTCAGGCATTGCCTGAAACTTCACAAAGTTCATGGGTTCCCCCTAAAACTTATGACGTATTTTATGAATACTAATTTTCGTGGGAATTTGACAACTTTTCAGTCGCAATCGTAGATTGACAATTTATAATAATAAATTCATTTGTCTTTTATTTTCAAAATTGACAATACTGGGTGTCGAAGAATCTTTTAGACAAGTAATAACTTCTAGAATGTTGGTGGTATCAATCTGAAATTTGGTGAAGGTAAATGTTATGGGAAGGAGAAAGTTTTCGAATATTTTTTACTTTCCACTCACTTCCAGATTCACCGGATATAGCCCCAGTTTTAATGGAACACCGTGTATATTTCAATACTTTTGGATTCTCGGAACAATTCTGGATCAGAATGTGACATTTTCAAGAAAAAATGTTTAATATTGCATGCAGGTGGCTATCATCGGATGTAAATTTACCGAAGGACTTCAGGCGATGTCAGAAAGTTACAATCGCAGAATTTTAATGTTTGGTATAATAGATTGAACTGATACGAGTTGTCGAATACATATTTTCGAGTCTTACTATCATTTTTCACATGCAGACTATTTTTTGACAACCACTTTTCATAAACGGATTGTAGACGAATCCAGCGATACAATTTTTCATACAATTTGGTTGAAATTCGAACATAAATTGAATATTAGTGAGAAAAATAATGGCCAGTGATTGTATTTCTTCTACACCCGTACTATAATAATACACTTATACTCCCATAATCTGTTTCATAATGAGGTCCATTGTAGAACGGATTGAGAATCTGTATCGTAATGAAAATTCTGTTCATGAATACATTATGATCAGTGGCGGATAATTATTATTACATTCCATTAAAAACTAAAGAGCAGGCTACATTTGAACATTGGTAAATTTTCATTTTTCAACAACCCATTTCATCAATTTTGCCAATTCAATAAACCTCCAATTCCTAAAAAAAAAAATCTCAAGAATTAAAAATAGTACAAACAAGATCTGGATTGAATGTTACCCAAACAAACAAACAAATTTCGCTTGAAATTTTTGGACTCACCGATTGTTCTTTACTTTCTATTCTGGTTCAGTCGGTTCAGAGGGGGGGGGCACGGGAGACAAAAAGGAAAGAAAAGAAGGGGGGGGAGGGGGGCCAAACGGGAGAGGGGGGGAAAACGCAGGCACGGGGGACGAGGGCGCTGGATCAAGCCGAGTAAAATATGAAAATAGAGTCCTCTTCATGTTGTAGGTTCAAAATAAAATGCTTTTTTTTAACTATCAAATTGCAATTTTTCTCGATGACACTTTAAAGAAAATTGACACTTGTCAGGCTGATCGAGGATAAGTTTGAGAAATTTCACACCTTCAAATTTTGCTTATGTCAATCTCTCTCACCTTTTTTTGGATCTCGACTAGTTTTTGCTATACGGTAGCTCATAATTTTATATATATATATATATATATATATATATATATAATATATATATATATATATATATATATATATAAATTTTGAGTTATAGACCCCCCCCTTGACCTGATCCTGGATCCGCCACTGATTATGATACAGATTTCATTACGATAACATCTTCTTAATCAACTGGAAATCCAATTCAGCGGCTGAAGGCGACATTGAAAGTTCGGTTCAGAATAAAATCAGCATTTCACTCGCATAAACCATATAAAATTCATCTTCGGCTCGTTTTGTTTCTTGGTTGATGTTCTTGTATTAATAACCATCATCACATGATCTTTATCTCAACAGAAAATACTGATGGGCTGCATGTTGCCGATTGGGATAAGGGGGGGGGGGCGGGGGGGGGGCTCTGTGCATACAACTCAACAACATTCCTTGAATTTCTATGACATTCTCCAAAATAAAAATCAATCACATATCTTTCGCTTCACATTATTCCGATCAATTATTACACCGAACTTGAAATTCAACTTCTACTGTCTGGTTACAACGCTCAGTTACCTAAGTGATTAGTTTGGACAAAAGTAAATGAATAATAATAATAATCCATTATCTTCCTTAGTATTATTTGAGTAATGTTATTATTTTTGATCCAATTGTAGAGAAATGAGTATAATTAGATTCGAAAGGAAAACTTTTTTGGAAAGTGTTTGTCATTTGAAAAATGTTAGTTAGGCACGAGAATGTAATTTTACAAACTCGTCTAGATAAAAGTTATGACTTGTCTAAAAGGTTCGTTGGCACCCGGTATACAAGGCTAACATAACAATGATATTCAACATCGTCCCTTCGATAAATAACTTTCTTCTTAATATTCTATTTCTACTGGTATGCGGCACAGCTTGGCTATTTACTGTAAGGCTGTAGGTGTTCTTCGTTGTCTAAACATCAGCAACATGTATATGCCCCTCAACGCCTGGAAATATTACAGCAATTCTGTCGATTACATATTTCTTGGAATAAATGAACCAACTCACCAGTCCACTTGGGTTTCCGATTCAAAGATTGGGGGACATTATTTTATTCAGCTTTCTCAGGTTGAATTGAATGTGTGATTCCTTCCATTTCCCCTTCAGATATCCACCAGGCGGTTCTCTAGAATATGTATAACCGAGCGGGAAATGGTTTGGTGTCACTGCTCCAAAATCAGATGTAGGGGTTTTCAGCACTCCCATGATAAATGTACATGACAAGATGTTTGCCTAAAATGTAGTTCATCTCAGCGTTTATCACATGAGAATGCTTGTGATCTTACGTTCGTGGTATGTCCAAATAGTACCGAAATGAATGTCAAATTCGATTTCGAATTGGATATTGAGCATTGTCTTTTCGACAGAAACTACAATTCTTCTAAAAAAATCGAGAGAGAAAAAATAACTCTTTGATATAGCTTTTCAAAGTATCACTCGCCTCATTCTGGGCATGCAGCATTTTTGAACATATTCGAACAATTATTGGAAGGAAGTGTTGTTCAAAAATCCACGGGTGAATGGAAATGGTTTTTATTCTGAAAATTCAAAGAAATGGTTTCTAGGATGGGATTATATCAACATTCATTAGAGCTTCTCGATTCTATTCAGAGAAAGGCAAACCGTTTTATAAGTGATTCTTCGCTCACAGACTCGCTCACTTCATTGAAGCATCGTAGAAGGGTCGGAGACTTGTCTCTCTTCTATAGATATTTTCACAATCGGTGCTCTTCTGAATTGTTATCAATCTTTCCACCCTTGGCAATATCCACACGGGTGACTCGACGAGTACAGAATTTCCACCCCTTTGTTGTGAACTTGGAGACCTGTCGAATCTCTCTTGCTCAGGGATATTTTCTCAATAGAACAGCTGAGCTTAGGAATTCCTTGCCGAGAGAGGTTTTTCCTGAGGCTTACAAACTTCAAAAATTCAAAGTGAATGTTAATTCGTATCTCCTGTCCCTTAATTCAAGCGGTGTTCATCGAACATTACAGTGTTTCCTTTTCGTGTGAATCTGCATTTAAAAAAATATTGAGGAAAGATCTGAGCAAGGTCGAAAATTACCATCCCCGAACCACATGTTGAAAGTTGATTAACTTCCTACCTTTTTCAATCAGAAACCACCCGTCGACTGGGGCCTGTTTCAAGAAAGTACAAGTCTTGTAGCTACAAGAGAAACACAAAGAAACACGATCCGAAATAATTGTGTTTTACTCGTTTTTCACCTGTACTTCCATTGTATTTCTCTTGTAGCTACAAGACTTGTACTTTCTGGGAAGATTCTACTTTGGTTACACCTGCAATTGTTGAATCAACTTTTTCTGTTATATAAACCTCTCAAGTTTTTTGTCATTGCAGATGATAACATTTTATTTTTTCAGGGTCTGCAATCATATGTTACCAATGTGAAGAAGTGGTCGGCAGTAACATGGGATGTTATGACTTAGTTGTCGGTAGCGTATTGAGGGAAAACTGCACATCTTCATTTGTCTGTATAAAATACATACAGACAGGTGAGTAAATTACTATATTGAAACATTGATGAGTGCATGGTCTTGGATACAGATATAAAAATACAGAGCTTGCATATCATACCTAGTAGGAAAGAGTTCGCAGTGTACCCTGTCTCTCTCTATGTAGTGAGTCCAACCAAGTTATATATAATATGTCAGAAATGAACTCGGTTTCCTGTCTAATATTGCTGTTTGATCACAAAAAGTACCTACAAGCATATCTTCGTTGAATATTCTTACAAAGATTAATGTCAGATGCAATCGAATGTGGTGTTTGTTTTCTGACAAACATCTACCTTATAATATCCAGGTTGGTTCAATAGAGTGACACTGTATTTCGACATCGTTCAAATTTAATCTCCACTCTGCCTAAATAAATCTTGAAATGAGTTAAGATGTGTTGTTTTGTTGACCAGCCGACATCCACCTAAGAAGGTTGAAACTTGTGTGAACTAGAATCAACAATTCATAGGACGGGCGAGGGTCAACGTTGCTTGACCTCAGATATGTGATAGAACTCGAGTGAACCCTTTAGCCATTGCAGTCAAATCGATGACATCATCAGTCATTCGAACATTTGTGCGATGCTGAAAAGGTCGTACGAATAACTATTTACCTGTATGTAGGCAACACAGTTACATCGCATTGACATCACTGCGATATTACGATTTGTTATATTCAGAACTTGTCGCAGAGAACTTGCATTTACGTTTCTCACAAGTCGCGATGCCCCACTCAAGTGACATCCCATGAGATGCAACTGTGACAAGTCCGACGTAACTGAAACAAGTTTTGCAATGAAATTGCGAAAAGTTTTGCGATTCAACTACGACAAGTTTCAAGATGTAAATGCGGCAAGTTTTGAGATGGAATTCAAGTTCAACGACTCAATTGCAACATGTTTCGAAATGTCAATGCAACAAAACGATTACAACTTTTCCTTTGCGGATATAACGAAAGCAATATCCACTAGGCGTCACAAATATCACATCATCTTGACACCTCCAGAGTCACATCGCAGCGACGCAACGAAAGCTTTGTCGCTATGTGTTATTAGATAACGACATCGCAGGGATGTTGGCTGGGTGGTCTATATAATGATTGTAAAATTCATTTTTTGAGCTGGGGTTGGATCGAATAACTGAAACCACTATTATTTAGTTGCCGACGTTTCGACTTTCATAAAGTCTGATATACTGTTCTGATTTACTGTAACCTTCTGGTACCCTGAGGATGACTTTATGAATGTCGAAACGTCGGTAACGAAATAATAGTGGTTTCAGTTAACCGACCTGACCCCAACCATCCCCCAGATGAATGAATCTACTCAGGTCAAAAAACGACATCCAAAATTCATTTTGTTCAATGGCATTATCAAACTTTCGAAGAGTTCAATTTTAAGATTGTATGTGATTAATGGTGGTGTTACTTATTTATAATCATTGTGACAAGAAAATCGACCACCACCTAATACAATTTGATGAAAAAATATATCAGATTTGTAAAATTCTCTAGAAAGCTTATCGTTGAAACTTATTCGAGAAATCGGTACGGTTAGTATTAGTTGAACAGCTGTGCCTTGAGTAGCAAATGGCAGTGGTATTGAAGCTTTCTGTTCGAAAATACATGATTTTTTTTCTGTATTTTTATAATCCATCTATCAAAATTAATTGAATTTTTCCAGGCAATGGAATGAACGTATGCTATGTATTTTTCAGTTTGATGGCATAGTAAATAACTTGACGTTCAGTGGTGGCCAAACGGTCTACGGTGCCACTTCA